>JAGWCC010000337.1:465000-512554 GCA_022651775.1 Drusus annulatus
CCTACTACAATTAAGTATGCCATAGTCTCACTGGCTTCGGGCAGTTGCGACTCTTGTGCGGTATTCACATAAATATAAACATTTTTGTGAAATCGTACAAGTGCTCATTACATCTTCATTTGGGATATGTTCTGAGACTGAAAGAAGGTAGGAGGCGAAGAAGAAGGTTAGAAAGTACCTGGCTATTCAGATCTCGTCACTAAACAGTGATCTAACACCAGAGCAATACTGATAGTGTTTTGAAACAAAGCTCAGATATTGTTTGAAAATAAAACTTTTTTAATCTACGAACATTTTATTTTATTTGCCGCGATTTGAACCTTCGACCTCCGCTACAGTTTAAAGTAACAAACCGTTCTGCCACAGAGGTTGATGTGTCTCATTATTGTACATGATAGTACAACAAAAATCAATAACATAATCACAACGCAAGCAGTTGAGTCTTATCTTTTAATTGTTACTATTGTATTCGGTGGGAATAAAAAATTTCATGAGTAATTTATTTATTATAAGCATAATATGGTTCATCTTTTATAGCCTCGCTATGTGTTGAATCATTGTTTTATAATTTGTAAAATTCACAAGGAACTCAACTAAAACATTAGAAATATAAATTCTTTTCAAACATGTTATTTTTAAAATTGGAATTCAAAAGATGGCAGCCTAAAATCGGAAGAATTTCAAATATTAATAATATTCAATAGATCGTTTAAAATGCCGCTTTCTAATGAGGTCTTGATGACTTTATTGGCAGAGTGCTACTCCCGGAAAGAGTAGAGGTTCCGAGTTCGAGTCTCGGTCATGACCATGGTTCTTTTTAGTTTCTGGCTTTTTATCTGTTTTCATTACACTGTAAACACTAGTTTGAAGCCAAGGAATAACATTTAATTCGTAAGTTCTCGCAAATCGCTTATTATTCAAAATAAAAAGAAATACTTTGACTGTATCTCGAAGATTTTAAGCACGATTAGAGAGAGTGAGATGGAGAACGTAGCAACACATAAGTATAAGAAAGAAAACCTACTGGCAGTAGGTCATCTTATAGGACGTTCCTTATTCGTTGCTGTAGTCCTTATATTTTCGTCCATACACACATATTCTTTGAATGTCTATCATTGTCGTACATGACCAATGTTTTAATGAAGAATTTACTAGAATCGGAAGTGTGTTTGTTACTTGTCACATTTTGTGTAAATATTCTAAGACAAATAATTTTGAGAGTGAAATTGTGTGCAACATGTGTGCATACAAATTAAGCATTTTTGTACTAAGACGACACATAATACATATTATTGATATTGCTATGGTGACGTTGAAACATTAATAAGACTATAACAGAACAACGAATGTATCTGTTATGAGTGAACTTGTTTAGTTACTCATAACAGATACTTTCTTTTAACTATAAGATACTAACTTTTTTAGTTAAAACAACGTTTTTAGTTGAATTATACTTTTTGTTGAACTGTTCACCCTACTACGGGGTTCACCCTACTTTCATCCTTACTCTACCAGTTCCATGCCTCACTGCCATACATCAGGGTTGGTATCAGCACTCCATTTTGGACGGCTAGCTTCGCTTCTTTGGAGAAATTTCTTATTTGCGCCAACAGGGTTCAGTCCCCCATTAATGGAGTTTCCTGAGTTTTTAACTAAATAGTTAAAAATCTAAAGTTGAGAGCAATAGACACTGCTCAGGGTTGGTTTCATCACTCCATTTTGGACTGCTAGCTTCGCTTCTTTGGACACTTTTTTCGTTAGCAACAACTGCGTTCAGTCCTCCATTAATGGAATTTCCTGCAGTCATTCTTTTTTTATTCGATTGAGTATATCAAAAGTATTTATAGTTTTTGTGTTAAATTTGAAGAACTCCAGAATTTTATTATGTAAATTAATTTTGAATTATTTTTATTAAGTTCTGCTACTTCAAATTTTAAGTTTTTAGTGAAAGCTGTTTTGGTTTTTAATGCTATTATAAAACTGCGGTTAGGCCACATGGAATATTAAATTTGATTCAAATTAAATTATACAAAATAAAAATAAACTTCTAAATTTTTTTTATGAAATTTAAAAACGCTGTTGAACTTTGGGAATTGTAGGAATGTAAATTGATACAAAATGTTTATACGGAAATCATTACGAAAATATTTACGTAATAAGCAATGACTTGACCTTTTGAGCTTCGAGTAGTTTCTTGGAAATTTCATAACAACCAGAAAATCTTTATTATTTTTTGCTCCACTTTCCTGGATAAAGGTTATTACTATAGGTCAGCAATAAAGTACCTACCCTCATGACCGTTATTATACCACGACCCTAATTATTAATACCGTTAAAGGCTGCTTATACCCTTTATACTTGATAATTTTATTACACTGTCCACCCCCAGTTGGGTGGTCAACAAAAATACGTTATTAGAAGTGCTTTTCTAACTGTACAATTATTTTTAACTGATCTTAATTTGTTAATTTTTTTTTTTTTTATTTATTATTTATTTCACATGTTAATTACAATCAGATAATGATACATTTTTATTTTTTTCAAATATATTATAGTACTCTTCCATTAGAAGCAAAAGCTTGTGTATGGAAGAGGAGTGTACATTAATTATTATTGATCAAAAAATGCGCTATGGTACATATTGTTAGTAAATGGGATATAAAGATTCATTCATTCAATTCAATTTGAGACTTTTTTTTTGAGAATGTTTTTTAAAATATTTCTTAATAGAGTTAAATAGTTGGCTTTTATCAATAATGCTTCTGATTTCTTCTGGTAGTCGATTGAAAAAAGATCGTCCTTGGTAAGTATAATGAAGTTGAGCAAATGAACTATTTAGTTTTGGGCATGGAAAAAATATATTTAAGTCGAGTTCGGTTTTCAGTTAAAAAATGGTATTTGTCTTTTTCTTTAATGATTTGAACTATTGAATTTTTAGTGTATAGGTTTTTAAATGTAGGTACTTGAAATTCTTCAAAAAGGCGATCAGTTGGGTAGTCTGAAGGTTTTTTCAATATAATTTTAATAATCAACCTTTGTACAATTCCTATTGGAATAAGGTTAGATTTATATGCGGATCCCCAACTAATGATACCATATTGTAAAGTGGATTGCACCAAGGCATAATATATTAAATATAGGTTTTTTATCGACAAAAAATTCTGATTCTTAAAAATATATATATTAGTTTTCTGATTTTTTTAACAACTTCACATATTTGGTCCTTCCATTTCAGGATTTTTTATCGATAGTTATTCCCAGATATTTAATTTTATTTGTTGTTTTTAGTATTGTGCAATTTAAAAAGCAATCACTTTTATTGTGAGTTGTAAAATTATCGTTATGAATGATTATGTCAAAATTTTTGGGGGTATCGTTTGTATGAATTGCAAATGGAACTACAAATGTTTTATCACTATTTAGTGATAGCAAATTAATGTCGAAAAAAGTCTTAAGTGTGTTTATGTCTTCAGTGGCCTTTGATTTTACGTTGTCCCACGTATTATCATTTATTATCAGTACTGTATCGTCGGCATATGAGGTAATTTGTCCATGTAGTGTTTGAAAAAAAATATCGTTAACATATATTGTGAATAGGATCGGTCCTAGCACTGTACCTTGGGGGATTCCAAAGTCTGAAATTTGTTGATCACTATTGACACGATTAATTTTTACGACTTGACGGCGATTTTTCAAGTAGTTGGTAATCCATTTAATTGCGTTGTCTTTTATTCCAATATTATTTATTTTTTTCAGTAGTAATTCATGGGATATGCTATCGAAAGCCTTTCTGAGATCGATAAATATACCCGCACATTTCTTACCGTTATCTAATGATTTATAAATGTATGACGTTACATTAGCAATAGCATCTTGGGTGCTGAGTGATTTTATAAATCCAAACTGGTTTTTGTGTAGTATTTTATTACTTTCTAGGAAATTTACCAATTGTTTTTTACTATTTTTTCAAAAATCTTTCCAATGTTAGAAATTAGACAGATTGGGCGATAATTAGTTACTTGTTGAGGATCTCCAGATTTATAAATAGGTGAAATTATTGTGTTCTTATAATTGGTTGGAAATATTCCATTTATTAAACTCAGATTTATTAAATGGGTTATGGGTTTTATCAAGTGAAGTTTCATGGATTTTAGAATATTCATCGTAATATTATCGAATCCGGGAGATGAACCACCTTTCATGTTTTCTATTATTCTTAAGATTTCACATTCTGTTGTTGTTTTAAAGTTTGAAAGTTTTTTGTATGTTTGTAAATTTTCAATTATTTGCTTTTTCTGGTTAGAAGGTTTTTGGATATTGTTTGCGAGATTTTTTCCAACTTTAGCAAAAAATGAATTAAAGATGTTTGCACATTGTTTAGGTTGTATATTAGCATCTATGATTTTATTTTCATGTTCGATGTATTTTATGTTTTGCGTTTTTATTGTATTGTTTATAGCCAAATTAACTGTTTTCCACATTTGCTTATGGTTGTTTTGTGCAGATAATATTTTATTTTTGAAAAATTCTTCTTTGCTTTTTTTAATATAGGAAGTTAACTTATTTTTATATTTTTTGTAAAAAGTTAATGCTATTTCATTTTGGGGATTTTTTATTGTTGTTTTATAGAGTTTTTCTTTATTTCTGATAGATTTTATAAGTCCGGGGGTAATCCAAGGTTTCAGACATCTAAATTTTGATTTTATGTGAACTGTAATTTCAGAAGTCGAGTTTTTAATGTGTTGTGACAAAATTTTTTCAAAGTTGTTCGAACATGTTTCGGTATCATTACTGTTTAAGACACTGTTCCAAAGTTCCTTTTTTAGGTTTTCAGATAAAATAGTTAAATTTGTAGTTGCCTTTTTTGTTTTTAAATTATAATTTTTAGGTTTTATTTTGTTATCATACAGAAGTATACATGAATGGTGATCAGTTATATCAGTTTTCCAAATAATTGACTTAACTTTGTGAAGATCTTTAATATTTACATTTGTCCAGATATGATCCAAGCAAGATGGATTATGACCCTTTATTTCTCTAGTATTTTTATTTATACACGATATGAAGTTTAGTTCAGTCATACAATTAATATATTCATTCTTGATACTATTTTCTGTTTTTTCGTTAATGTTTAAATTAAAGTCTCCTGCAATGAAGCATAACTTATTTTTTAATTTTAATAATATGTATTTAAATTCATTAATAAATGAAGTAATGTTCGAGCCGTGTGTTCTATAAATAGCTAGTATATGGTACATCATTCTGTCGACTTTTAATTGTATCTCGATACAGTTTACTAAATGTATAGGGTGCTCAGTTATTTTAACAATACTAAATTTACTGTGTACAAATATCACGAGCCCACTATTTTTATTGATGTCTATTTTGGTTGTAACATAATTGTATTCTGGTAAGTGATATGAAGGCGACTCAATGTTTGTATATGTTTCGGATAGTACTATGCAGTCCGGTTTTTTATTCAAATTATTTATTTTTAGTATAAATTCATCGAAATTTTTTTGCATGCTACGTATGTTTGTATGCATAATAAATAGACCATTAAGGTTCTTAGAAATAATTTCATTACATGTATCAGTGCATTCACATTCAAATTCTTGAATTTTAAAATTATTTTCTAGTTCGTTAGCTATGAAGTCATCCATTTAAAGTAATTTTGTAAACAATATGATAAATATGCAATATAATACAAGCAATTTACTCGATGTAATCGCTGGCAGGTGTTTCGTTTAACACGATGACGTCCGGTTTATAATTTAGTAAATTAATTAAAAATAAAAACTTGTTTAAGTTTCGTTTTTAATCTCAGTGCGATATCTGATACAGCAAAAACTCCCGGATGTTGAGCTCTGGTTTTATGATCTTTATACAGCTTTCTTTGTTTGGAATTTCCAAAAAAATGCAACAATTTTATCAGTTTGCAACGCCATTTTCACTGTGCTATGAAATTTGGGTATACCTGTATTCACAGGAGGCGAACCGTCTGGAGCCAGTGTGACTATGACATCCCTAATTGGTTTACGTTGTGAGGCGGAAGTTTGTGGGGAGGGTAAAGAGATGGAAAGAAGAAAATTGGAAAAGAGGTACCTGGATATTCAGTTCTGGTTACCAAAGCACGACTATAATAATTTAAAGCAATATTTCGATTTTCTTTGCTGGTCTTTTTCCAGGGCGATACTGAGAGTATCTTTCAATCTGTTGAAGTATGATACGAGATGACTTATTGTTGTTCCACATTAACGCCCTTTCTTTCACGAAACCGGCGCTATTAAAAAAATAAATATATTATTAAAAATTTATTCGACACTCGGACACTCAAATCCGTCACAAACCACAACTGGATAGCTTGTAGAACGGAGATATGCTGTAAGTTTACACCAGAGCACCTTAAAGTTTAATTTGTTTTACAATGAAATTCATCTTTAGTGCCTGGTTGGATTTTGAAAAAAAAGTTAACTCAGTTAACTTAATGCTCTCACTGAGTAACCTGAAGCGACAAAAAGCTTTGAAAAGTCCTAAACCTATGTCAAGCCTTCTCCCAAATAGTAAATATATTTTAGATGGCTGAAGGGCCACAAATCAATCGAGAGTCAGAGCTTTCGACTTTTAGACAGATTTTTAACTCATTTTTGACCAAAGTCACGCTTAAGCCCTTTTGCCTTTCCAGCGACGATATGGTATTTTTTTCTAACCTGCTTTGATTTTATTTAAATTCGGCTTTTTTCTCTTTTTACAACTGTAATTTATTGCATTACATAGATTTATGTAAAATATTCAATCATAACAATACGGGTTCGTGCCCAGTTTGGTGGGTTGCAATATTTACATATACATGTATATATTTTTGAATCAGTCTTGTGTTTGAACCATGAGATGTAATTGAAAAAAAAAATTTCGATGTAATATTATTTTAGTGATCATTTCTGAAAACGCAGGTTTCCATAAGCTTTTTGTTTTCTTCCTTTCCTTCCCCAATTATTTTCACGCAATACAACAATATTGGCGGCCCGGGCAGCTCGTACAATGGCGATGTCATCACTTAAAATGACAATCTAGGTCACACAGTAACACGGTTGTGACCTGAGATGATGAATCGTCCTCCGTCAATCATCGTTGTGTACCCCTTTCGATGTAGGTAGGTACTTACAGCGCGTGGTATACCGTATACACATAATAAAGATATTTTGGCCATAAATAAACTCCCCTCGCAAAAAATAACGCGAGGAAAAACAAATAAATTCTATGAAAATTTACAGATTGACATACTTATCTCTGCATGCCGACCAAAGAAGTAACTAACGAACGGACGAACTTTTTTCTACCGACTACATAGATAAGTATGTTGAACTTCATCCGACTTTCCACAGTTATTTTTTTAAATGTAAATTACCGTACAAGAGTCCCAACAGCTCTCGACAGTGCGAGGCCAGTGTAATTATGGCACCCCCGTATAATGTATGTTGTGTGGTACTGGAGGAAGATGGAAAGAGGAAAGTTGGAAAGTACCTGGCTACTTAGATCTGGTCACTGAATACGGCTAAAGCCATTTAAAACAACTTTTCGATCCTGAATGGTGGTCTTTGACCAGGGCGTTACTGAGAATATCTCACACTCTAGAAAATCAATCGCAACCATACTATATTTTATTTTATATGAATTAAATGTGTGATGACCCATTTTAATCAAATAAAATTTATTTGCGCACGCCGGGCTTAAACCCGCGATCACTGCATTCGTAGTGGAGCGTCTTACCACTCGACCACGCAGGTCGTCAATAAGTATATTAAAGTATGGCTTAATCAAAAGACCTACATTTAAAATTGAAAAGTTGCTTGATATGGCTTTATCTGTGTTTAATGATTAGATCTGAATAGCCAGGTACTTCCTAATATTCCCGTTAACTATCTCCTTCCCCTCCCCACTAATTTCAGCCTCACAAGATACCCCAGTTGGGGATGCCATAGTCTCACCAGCTCTAGACGGTTGGGAGCTTGGAGGACTTGGAGAGGTACTTTTGCGAAACAGTGTAGTCAGAATTGTTGACTTTATACTGACTCGATAGAAAGAGGCAAAGATATATTGAAGAATTTTTGATAGCCTATTAGTTTAGACATTTTAAATAATCATATTTGAACACATCAAACAAAACAATATCAAGACACTATTACAATGATTGATAAGGTGAAAATATCACACAAAAAGTAATGACAGAAAGTTTGCCTAAATAATAATGGAAGCTCTTTGTTAATTTTATGTCTCTGTATCATTGAAAATGTGAAAATTCTAAAGTTCGGTCAAAAATAATTAAAAACTGTTGAAATACCTCTGAAAAGTAATGTTTTATAATCTTTGTTTGGTCTTATTTGAACATTCACATGTCATCATGTTTGATTTATTTGTACAACCACTGCAAACTCCATTTTTAATCAACACAAATCTAGGAAATAACCTCAAAATCCGTTGACGTTAGTTATGCGACTCGATGATGTGAAGTTAGCGCGGACGGAGAACATTCTTAGATACTTAGAAGTGCTGCGATATTATGTGACGACTTTTCTTGTCTCTTTTTCTCTCATGGTATGCGACGTAAAAACCCGGAGAAAGATATTTATCGCAAATTTGTATAGGTTGGGTAAAAATATTAGCTATACCTCCTTATATCGTTACTCAAAGAGCACTGGCTCCTTGACTCCGGACCCAGATATCGCGGGTTCGATACCTGGCGTGATGGATAAGCGTGAGCAAAACGGTTTTTGATTCAGTTTCTTCTTCTGGTTTCCTTTCCTATCGGAGGTTGTCTATCATCAGGGAAATTTTCAGCCTGCAGACTGCAGTCAAGAAAAAATTCAGCGGAACAGCACTCACACCAAACTCACGTAGATTTTAAGGCTATGAAGAGCGGCGTCTTCCTCTTCTTCGTCTACTCCAAGGTTGGAAGCGGTTGGAACTCTAGTGCGGTGCACTATATATAAAAAAATATAGAGTTTATTTCGAATTTGGTCGCTGGCGTGAAGGGCTTTTGACGTAAGTGTATTCAGAATGAAATTGTTTTGTCGTGCAGAGCTTTTCTCGCCGAGGCTGTTTTACTCGGGCATTAAGGTGGTTGGGCGCATTAATTCGAAGGGTTATGAACTCGATAAGCAGTAAAAGCCATAAGCACGCGGAAGCAATTACGAATTAACTGTTTACCAACAGTGCCGGCTATGATACGGTAATTATAATTAATTGTACCTAGTTGCACTTCCTGTTATCACGTACGTCCGGCTGCCGACTTGCGCGACATGATCATCGCGGGACAGCTATGGCGCCTGCCGACCGACGGGGAGTAATGATTTAATCAGTGATGATTGCTGGTTGTGTCGGTTTCAAATTGATGTTAGTATTAATATGAGCTTTTTGATCAAGCTCATACGAAAGTTTCAATAAACTAATTTTTTTAAATGTGAATACCGCGCTAGAGGCCCAAATGTACGGATGCTACGGTAGCCCCTGTTGGGGTTGGTTGTGAGGGTGAAGTGAACGAGGATTGGAAAGAGATGGGTAGGAGGAAGGTTGAGATTTATCTGGCTATTCAGATCTGGTCACTTAACACGGCTAGTGTAATTTAAATTGGACGTAGTAACACGTTTTCGTATACACAAATACAAGATTTATATCTACTGAAAACCTGCAAGTTCCAAATGCAATATATTTTTGGTATATATTTTTTTCTTACGCATATTGACTTAAATTGAAGTTTAAAAACATTATAAAATATAGGATAACATAAGAAATACATTTTTTTAAAATAAACACATTGATAGATTATAAATTACCTATTTATAATAATGCTCACAAAAAAAGACTGTATTCACTTTACAAATGCCGATTAGGCATATTAATGCTTTTTTATCGACATATTTTCAAACGCCTTTTTCTCAGTTTCATCTTTTTTGGGTTGAATGCTTTCTGCAATAACTACGTCCAATTAATATTGCTTCTGAATAGTTGTCTTTCACGGCGTCGAAACTGAAATAATCTACTACTGTTTTTCCTAAACAAAACGATGAAAATACACATTCGCTTTAGTTTATTTACACGCTCAACTTTAACTCCACAGCAACGCGTAGCATTTATTTTAGTAAACGGTGTCAAATGCTGTCATTTCTAGTTTTCAACTATTTAGTTAAAAATTCAGGAAACTTCTCCATTATTGGAAGACTGAACGCTGTTGGCGTAAATAAGAAATTATCCAAAGAAGCAAAGCTAGCAGTCAACAATGGAGTGCTTATACCAACCCTGATAAATGGCAGTGAGGCATGGAGCTGGCAGAGGAAGGATAAAAGTTTGAATGCTGTAGAAATGAGATCCCTGAGGCGTATGTGTGGTAAAACTATGTATGACCGTGCTAAAAATGATGACATCCAGAAAAAAGGCAAGGTTAATGTAAGTGTAATGAATAGGATCAAGAAAGGGACGCTTAGATGGTTTGAGCATGTAGAGCGAATGAACGAAGAAAAAAGTGTGAAAAGAATATATATATGACGTTAAAGTGAATTGAAGAAGAAGTCGGGGACGTCCGAAAAGGACAAGGCTAATGTAAGTGTAATGAATAGGATCAAGAAAGGGACGCTTAGATGGTTTGAGCATGTAGAGCGAATGAACGAAGAAAAAAGTGTGAAAAGAATATATATATCACGTTAAAGTGAATTGAAGAAGAAGTCGGGGACGTCCGAAAAGGACAAGGCTAATGTAAGTGTAATGAATAGGATCAAGAAAGGGACGCTTAGATGGTTTGAGCATGTAGAGGGAATGAACGAAGAAAAAAGTGTGAAAAGAATATAAATGACGTTAAAGTGAATTGAAGAAGAAGTCGGGGACGTCCGAAAAGGACAAGGCTAATGTAAGTGTAATGAATAGGATCAAGAAAGGGACGCTTAGATGGTTTGAGCATGTAGAGCGAATGAACGAAGAAAAAAGTGTGAAAAGGATATATATGACGTTAAAGTGAATTGAAGAAGAAGTCGGGGACGTCCGAAAAAGACATGGCACGATGAAGTGAATCAAATGTTTGAATCGGGCTATGTGAAGAGTCAGAATAACAGAAGAGTATGTATGAGACGTTGTATGAATGTGAATGAAGCAAGGAGTGTGTGCCAAGACAGAGTTGTATGGCGGTTCGTCCTCTCCGCCTATCCCTGTGGAGAATTGGCGTGATGGTTTATTAGATAGTTGGTCAACTATTTAGTTTATTTTTTCAAAATGTGTCAGAATAATTGTTTAGTGTCACCCGGCTGTATCACACAACCTTAATTTTTCAATATAAATCCGATATTTCGCAAAAATTGCTGTGAAAAAAATTCAAGTATCATTATTGTTATTATTTGTATCCGGTAAGTAGTACGTGACGCCGTCTCGGCTGGTCAATCACCAGGGCTGGGGGTGGGAATGGGACTGAGAGTGGGAGGGATGACACCCCCCCCACCCACTTTACCCCACCTAATATTATTCCTAGCGCGATCCCCTGTGCAAAGAACCGAATATTCGGACGTTTTATTATTTCGCACGAACAGAGTTATTTTCCATATTTGATCATCATTCTTGTTTTGACGTTATTAAATTATAAGACCTGTACGTGCCCGGCGGACTTCTGTATTTCAAATAGCCCGAAGATGGCTAATTTTATGTTACTTTATAAATTACCGTAATTTTTTGTTCGTATTTTTTGCAATTTTTCTGAGAAGCTTTCAGAACACTTTTTTTCTATTAAGCTCTTTATAAATTACAATATTTTGAAAATATTATTCCGGCATCCCCATTTTACACTTTAAAATAATTGTTTTTTTTGCATCCAAAAATTTATGAATTTAACGAAACAAACAACATGACAGCCTCCATGGTCGAGTGGTAAAATGCTCGACCACGAATTAGAGGTCGCGTGTTCAAATCCGGCATGCGCAAACAACTTTTATTTAATTAATATGTGTGATAACATATTTAATTCATATAAAATAGCAAAGTATATTTGTGGCACGTTCCAGAGTGGTAGATACTCTAAATATCGCCCTGGTGAAAGACCACCATTCAGAATCGAAACTTTACTTGAAGTGGCTTTAGCCATGTTTGGTGACCAGATCTGTATAGCCGGCTACTTCCTAACCTTTCTCTTTCCCATCTTCTACCTCTTCCCACTACTTTCAGCCTTACAACATGCCCCGATTGGGGATGCCATAGTGCCACTGGCCTCAGACGGTTGTTCACTGTAAAAGAATGGACGCCTTGAAACTCTTACATAAACAAAGAACTTTTGAATACCGACAAGTGGCCGAGTTGTCCAAAGCGTCGGGTTCCCACCCAAGCCTTGCGGAAACAATCCTCTGCTAGTTAAGTCTTCGATCATTGGGCAATGTCTCTCGACGAATCACCTTTATATATACAAATTTTAACCAAATCCTGTACTGTACGACAAATTCAAAAAGTCCATTTTTTTTTATTTCGCTCCCATCCCCTAAATCAGAAAAAAAAAAATTAAAAATAAAAAAGTGAAAAATCATAATTATAATTTTAAGTCAATAAGTGTGTCTATCTGATGGGACCTGCAACGGCGCTATACAAATGATCCAAATATTATTATTTTCCGTAAAACCATTGTAGCCGGAGAAATTTAAATGTTGTTACCTGGGAATGTGAAATAAAACATTAACAATATATCTTCGCTGGAAAGGCAAAAGGGTTCAAGCGACGCTTTGGTTAAAAATGAGTAAAATGTCAGGTTTTTTTCTGCATCGAATGCTTTGACTCTCGTTTGATTCTGAAGATTTATGTGGCCCTTCAGTATATATAAAATATATTTACCATTTGGGAGAAAACTGGACTGGATTTGACTAAAGCGACATAAGTTTGAGATTTTTTAAACTTTTTGTCGCTTCAGGTAACTCACTGATAGCATTGTGTTACCTGAGTTAACATTTTTTTTCATAATCCACACAGGTTTTGAAGAAAAAGATTGTAAAACAAAAAAAAAAACTTTAAAGTGTTCTGGTGTAAACTTCCTAAAATGGCATTTCAGCCATTTTGCCTTGACGGCGACGATATTTTAAAAAATATATATATTTAGTATGTATGGTGTGAGTCCCGGTTAGTCGTGTAGATCAATATTTAATCCACCCAGCTCCCCCTGGAAAATGGTCGCAGGCCCGGAGGCCGAAGGCTGGCAAGGGTCCCCCCCGTTTGAAAAGTCCATTCCCATAAACACATAAATTGGACGTTGATAAATCGTGGCGTTTGATTTATTTTCAAAGACCTGTCGAGGTTAAGACATTATTCGAACCAATATTATAATATAGGTTAGGTTGCTTGGGCACACAGGGCGTACTGGAACTCATTCATTTATTTAAATAAACGGAAAATTGTTCTTGTTATTAATTTTTTAAAAATTTTATTCGTGGTAGAATTACATTTTAATGATTTATTAATATATTTTTTCCTATTCGTTGTTTAGACTGTGCAGGCTTCAACCTGTTGCGTTCAACTAGATAACCGGTCTAAACAATAAGTAGTCGAAAAAAGTTTAAAATTTGCCTTATTAAATTATTTAAAAAATATATTTTTTATTTGCGGCTTGGCTAGTAAATAATAACATATTTCTATAAATATTAGGAATATACATAACAGCCTTGACAAGGTGAAGCTGACCCGGTCAAAAATAAATAAGTGGAAATAAGTTATAAAAGATTATATAAAACAATAAAATTCATTTTAAGTATATTTCTAATATTTTTTTGATTTTGGTGGGTTATTTTTAATTTTATGTATATGTCCTTTTTGAGATATAGTGTTGTTTGTATTGGGTATTTGAAAGTTTTGTAAAATGTTATTTTAGGCTTGTTTTAGTCAAAATCAGTCTGAAGATAACCGTAATTAGTGTAATTACTAATGGGCAACTCTAAAATAACTGAACTTATAGTACCTACACTATGTTATGGTAGAAATCTACCGCAATACACTTAAGACGATGCATCTCAAAACCTTTTTTTAAAATAATATAGATGCTCGAAAACAATACTGTGGGTAGAACACATTTTGTATTAAGTATTTTTATAAGTTTGAAAAAAAATTCAAGCGTGTAAAAAATCTTCTCCTTATAAAACTTTTTTTCCAATTTTCTTTTATATTAAGTGTGTAGGGAAAATATTTTAAAATTTTGGCCCGAACTTCATTAAAATAAAAATACATTCCTTTAGCGATGTTGTTTTTCCGTAATTTGAAACAGGCAGCCACCGTTATGTGGAAAATTCAAACGTATCGTCATTAACGCAAGGGGTGCGTGATTTCGTTCAAATGCTAAGGTTTCTTAAAAAATGCTTCGCCGCAGCCTTAAACTGCCGAATATTTCCACGGAGTCTTAAAAAATTCTTTAATTATTCGAATTCAACCGTCACCGCTGCGCACGATTCTCGCGATGTGAATGTTCCCAATGAATCGCGTTTGACTTTTCGTGGGACGTACTTCGTGCCAGTTCTGGTTAAGTTTAGACTGATTCCGACACTTGCCAAGCCGACCAACTTCCCGACCACTCGGTGGAAATTGCGCTTGACCGACGCTTTTGCCAATTTGTTAAGTGAGCTGTAAGTACGAGCTACGGATAGAAGGCCCGATTAATAGTTCTTTCATGACTTGCTCTTTCTGTGAAGACGTTATATTCCTCAATTATAGTTCAACAAGGCTCCTGTCCATCCGCAGGAAAAACTTTACTTTGCTAAGGGCTGAGTTTATAACACACAGTTTTTTTAATATATTGTTTTACAAACGTTTATTTGTGACTGAAGCTTCTATTAAATGATTGTAAAAAAATTGCGAAATCGAAGATTCAATTGAGCCTCGTATTTACAAATCGAAAAAAATACAGCTATTTTACCCTCACATAAATACATTTTTCTATAAATTTCCATATTTTAAATGCTAATTACTTTATAATGAACATCTCAAATAGGTCAGCTTCTCCGAGTTAGCCAGGAAAAGATGTAGGCAAAGCGTATTAAGAATATTATTTCTAAATCAAAATACGTAAATCGATTGAAAAATATATTTATAAAAGAGCTGTATTGTTGATATTTTTGCTATTAATAGCTAAGATCTTCGATTGAATCATAAATATCTTAATAATTTTACATACAAAAATGGTCGCTAGTGTGGAGGGCCGTTAATTTATCAATATTAATGATATTCAGTCCTTCGAAAGTACATTTTTTATCAACATTTAATCCGTAGAAGATTTCTGGATACTTTATTTTAATTTTTATAGTGAATACCGCAAAAGAGTCCCAACTGCTCCCAACCGTCTAGAGCCAGTGAGAATATGGCATCTCCAATTGGAGTATGTTGTGAGGCTGAAGGTAGTGGGGAAGGGAAGAAGATGGGGAAGAGGAAGGTTGGGAAGTACCTGGCTATTCAGATCAGGTCACAAACGGCTAAAGCCATTTCAATCAAGCAACGTTTCGATTCTGAATGGTGGTCTTTCTTCGGGGAGATACTTAGAGTATCTACCTCTCAGATACGTAGAAGAGAATGACGCTACTTTTCTTGGTTATGAAGCTTTTGGGATGCAGCACGCAAGATGAAGGTTGCTCCGATGATAGTCAACCCCCGATAGAAAAGATGACCAGATTACAAAAGAAAAACCCACCCCATCATTTCTTTATAACCCAAATAAAATTCATGCATTTCCATTGATTGACATAACTTCTTCTTATTTTTTATTACATTATAAAAATGTTGATTACACCCCTAGATGTTCCTTCTTTATTTTATCTCCCGGAATGACATTACGTCACCCTATACCCACCCTCCTGGGTACCTTCTATCCACTCCAGCTACCCAAACAGGCGATGGAGCCTTCGGTACCTACGTTGATAGACCTACGGGGGTAGACGTACTATTTACCTAGGTAGACCTAAGGAGGTGGGCCTTCGCGGGTCAGTAGAGGAGAGAGAGAAACGTGTATTTTATATTTTCACCCTCGGGGTTGGGGCGCTAGATCGATTGAGAAAACGGTTTATTTTATTTGGAAACTTTTCAAATATCTGGATAAATGTAATGTGTTTTGTTTTTAAATCAGTATTTGGGAGGTTCCCACCGGTTTTTGTGAAGTCGACATAAACGTTGAATGTTTGCTAATTCTTTAAATCGTTCTACGTTAGCAAAATAATTTTAACATATGGGTGAAGTGTCATAAACTGTTGGCAAACGCGTTTGAATAATTGAAATTTCTTCTAGTAGGCATTACGGATTAAACTGTTTTTTTTTTACCAACAAGCTGAAACTATGTAACCATAAAATCAGCTACTCAATGAAATCTGCACAAACAATCAGAAAACTGTCATTTGTTCGTAGTTAGCAATGCTTTTTTTTTATCATAAAATAGATTTTTCCAAAGACATATTGGAAGGCGTGGATCAATTCCTTCGTTTCAACGCGTTATATATTAATTAATCAATTTTGGAAAATGAGAACTCGTATTGATTATTCCTTGTTTTTTGTTTTATTATTTTTAAATCGACAAGTTACAATAGATACTCTCAGTATCGCCCTGGTAAAGGAGTACCATTCAGAATCGAAAAGTTACTTTAAAATGATCTAAATAGCGAGATTCTTACTAACCTTCCTCTTTCTGATCTCATTTCTCTTCCCACTCCCTACAGCCACAAAAAAACCCATTGGCTCTGGGCTGTTCGTACTATTGTTCAGTATACACATAAAAAGAAGAGAAAAATACAGATGGCGCCATTTTAGCTGGTGTTTCACCACGATAATATGTCATATAACGTAATATTAACAAATAAATAAAATTGGATTGGTGTACGTGCTACGTCCAGATGGTGTGCAGGTTCCGGGTTCGAGTCTTGGATACAATTCATAATTTTACTTTGTCGTTTTCCATTATCATATTCTTTGAAGATTGTTAATATTAATGAAAAATAAATAATAACTTTGTATAAAACCGCAGATTTTATTTAAATTTGGTTTCGCTTAGCCTATGAAATTATCTGAATTTATAAAATCTTCGGTCCTATACAAAGTCATTATTCAATTTTCATTAAACATGTCAAACCACAATGATTGCTTTCTACCTATTGCTTTTGCAATTGTCTTAAATCGGTATTAAAAAAAAAATAGTTAAAAAGTCAGCGGACTGGATGAATGGTATAGTACCCAATCTGCCATACGGTATGTTGTTTTTATCAGGGCTAAGTCCTAAACCCCGTGGAATACCAAAGTCTAAAACAATCGTTATAGTTCTATTTCCTGACAATAATTAATTACAAACGGATGATATTTCGGTTTCAAGTAGCTGTCGGGCTGTTCCGAAAACCAAATTAGAAAAAATATCGTTTTGTCCGCGGGAAATCCAGCCCTTGAGGTTTTCTCCGTTGAATGGTGGGGAAAAAAACAATAAAAAGTGGCAACACCCTCCTGCGAGGGAGGAAGTTCCGACCCTCGATGCTGGTCTTTCTAAGGCTTTCCGAGCTCAAGAAGACCGTTAAGTATCTAAGAAAGAAATTGGAAAATTCTTACAAGGACACAATATTGATTTTTAAGAAATAGCTAAGAAAATACGTTTAAACGATAGCATCGAAGGTATTTGCAACAAGAGAAATATTAAAGGAAAATGAAATAATAAGTTTTTACAATACCACAGATTTAATTTTAATTTTTATGACCGACCGGTTTAGATTACCCTAAGCGTCATCGGGGTACAAAATTAAACAAAATAAAAAATACATAGTGATTAGTTATATATATTCATACGTACAGATGGAGAACAAAATATAAAATAAAATAACAGAACAATGAAAACAAAAGAAACAACAGAATAACATTTAAATAATAACAAAGGAACAGAGAGAAAAATACAGTTTATATGAAATGAAAGAGACAAAACGTCAACTGAGAACGTGCTAAAATAATAATGAGAAATTTACGGAAAAAAATACCTAATATTGGACTACTGGACAAATTTAACTGATTATTAAGAATTTCTTTATTTCTGGTGCTTCTAAATTATTTAATCTGTTGCCATGACCATTTTAATAGATTTAATTTATGGTCGGTTTTAAAAATTTAAATAAAATCTGTGGTTTTATACAGAGCTATTATATCATTTTCATTTAATAAAATTTCGTGTTTATTTTAGACCTAGCCCCAAGGAGATTACTTTATTTTATTTTATTTTACATACATATATGGCACAGTATATGACATTCATTACAATTGTAATACAAGTAAAAAAAAATAAAAAATATACAGATAGTGAGAAGTATGTACACAAGAGAAGAAAAGTTTAAAAGCTTAAAAAAGTACAAAATTCAAGGTACTACTGAGTGGGAGCACAGAAGAAAAAATATGATGGTCAACTATCAGTAAAATTTTATATAATCTTGGTAATGAAATCAATTCTATGTTATGTTCTATATTCTATGTAATTAAATGTTTCAAAAGATTAATTTAGGTGTGTTCATATAATGTATTGGTATAATTTAGTAATAAATTTGTTATAGTAACATTGAAATAGATTTACCGATTGTTATTGATGCTTTGTTTAATTCTACTTTTGTACGACAATCAACTACCGCAGACCGTAGTTTCATCCGTAGTTAACAAATTGTATAAATATTTATTTTAATTTAATCTAACTTTCGTTTTTAAATATTTTCCACCATTTTAAAACGTCCTTGGGACGATATTTCTTAAAATTATATTATGATTGAAGTATGGCTTAAGGGTCAGCACCCAAAAATAGACACTTTTTGAATTTCTAGTACAAGCAATTCTACAAATGATTTTTGTTAATTCTATACGGGTAGTTAGGAAAATGTCTGAGGTTTTCAGTGAATACAAGTATTAAAGGGAGTAATCTTTTGAATTTCTTTATGAAAAGCACACTAAAACGTAAAAAAAATACTTTTCTGGTTTCAAAACTGCACCATAGTACGTTTTTCATAAAATTTAAAGACTAATGATTTAAAGACAACTGACATTTTAGTATGTTTTTATAAAATTTAAAGGATTACAGTTGTAAAATTATATTCACTAGAAACCTCAAACATTTTTTTTAACTACCCATAGTAATTTTGCAGATAAATCGTTTGTAGGACTGCTTGTATTAGAATGCTATAAAATAACGTTTATTGTCATTTTGAGTGCTGACCCTTAATGTGTATTGTTTTTTTTTTTAATTTTTATTTTCTTTACGATATCTTCTCAGAAATGCAGGGGAAGGATCTATCTTATGCAAATAATTATGTTTCTGTATATCTGCAAAACAAAACAAAGCCCGTCAAAAAATGAGAAACGACTTATTCGTCCAAGATAAAGATTATTCCTTTCATCCTGTTTCGTTTACAAATGCGACGAAAAAATCCATTTGCAGTGTAAAAAAAATACTGAAAAACATAGAATTATTTCCATTATCAGTGTATTCATTCCCCGAATCTTCCGTATACAAAATAAGTGTAGTAATATTAGGAGATTTGCCAGTTCTGTCAGCGGGAGATGATTATCCCTTTGTATTCCGCGTGAGATTCGTCCATTGTCGTTCTGTCTTATGACTCTTGCCAGGGGTCGTAAAAATATATGTAGTCGTTCGCTGTAACTAGCGGGGTGTCTTAGGCTGGATGCTGCAGGGGTGGGCGCGAGTGCCCCCGGGGGCTTTCCCTTTCAGGGGTGCATCAATTTCCACGCGTGAAAGTTTCATTGTGAAAATTACGTGATTTGGTTATAATTTTAGTGAATTTCCAGGGGAATTGAAAAGGGTAGGTACTCTAAATTGCTCAGTGTTTGATGATCAGATCTAAATAGTGAGGTACTTCCCAAGCTTCCTCTTCCCATCTCTTTCCTTTCAGGTTCAGAAAATACCCCAATTGAGGATGCAATAGCCACTAGCCCCGGACAGGTGAGACTCTTGTGCGGTGTTCGCATGAGGAAGATATGTTTTACATTTTGAGGCATTTTGTGTCTCAGTATCGCCTTAGTGAAATACTAGTTCGGAATTGAAATGGCTTTAGCCTTGTTTAGTGACCAGATCTGATAGTCAGGTTTTCCCAATTTCCCTCTTTGCCATTTCCACCTTCTTTTCATCTTCTTCCCATCTTCACTCCAGTCTCTCAACTTACCCGAATCGGAGATTCAATCAAGCCATGGTCCCACCGGCTCGATCAAAGCCGTGGTATCATCATTTCTGAATGGTGGTTTTCATCAGGATACGGAGAGTCTTATAGTCTATTGTATGTCATTTTAGAAAACTAAGCATTGTCTATCAACAAACGTTCACTTAAGATTTTCTATGAGTTTATATATTTTCATTAATAAGTTGTTTGTTACCCAATAAAAATCACAGGATGTAACTTGACTGGCCAAAAAAAAAATAAGTTTTAATCCACCCATTTCAAATATAGAATAACGTCTGCTGAAATACATTATAGGTAGGCCCTTTATTTATTAGGTAGGGATTTAAAAAATATATTAAATATAAGTCAATAATATCAATTGACATCAGTTCCAAAGTTCACACTCGTACGTTTCCCCGTAGGAATAGGCAGGACGAACCGCCATACAACTCTGTCTTGGCACACACTCCTTGCTTCATTCACATTCATACATCGTCTCATACATACTCTATTGAATGCTGTGGAAATGAGATCCCTGAGAGGTATGTGCGGTAAAGCCATGTGTGACCATGTTAAAAATATGGATATCGGGAAAGAATTTAAGGCTGATGTAAGCGTAATGAATAGGACTAAGAAAGGGACGCTAAGGTGTTTTGGGCATGTAGAGCGAATGAACAAAGAAAGGAGTGTGAAAAGAATATTTGATGCGAAAGTGAATGGAAGAAGTCGAGGACGCCGGAGGAAGATATGGCACCATCAAGTAAATCAAATACTTGAATCGAATCATGTGAAGAGTCCGAATAATAATAATAATAATATTCGGATAATTTGTATAGCGCCGTTTTTGTGAAAAATCACCTCAAGGACGCTGTACAAATCATAATTTCTACTTAATATTAATTCTTAGTTTATATAAATATACAGCAACATACTTACCTGGTAGGTCACTTCTGGCAGGACACAATATCTATATCATAGTAACTTAAAATTTAGCTGATTCTTACATATATTTTTATTTTTTATTTATTTATATATAACACAAGAGTATGTATGAGACGATGTATGAATGTGAACGAAGCAAGGTGTGTGTGCCAAGACAGAGTTGTATGGCAGTCCGTCCTCACTGCGTACCCCTGCGGAGAAACGGCGTGATGGTTAGTTAGTTAAATTGGGTTTGGACTTGAGTATCATTTATGTACCAAGTGACTAATTTATAAGTTTAGTGACGTAATTCCGAAATTGAGTTATTTAATGATACTTTACTTGGAAAAACTTAATTTAAAAAAATCTAAATATTTAAATAATTCGTAGATATATTATTTGCGTCCCTATCTGCGGGTAGGCAAATCTTGTTTAGTGTCAAACCACCCCGGCGCTGAGGTGCCAGTTACCAGCTTCCGGCTGTGCTCCCAAGGGTTGAATTACAACCTGTCGTGGGTTCGGAACCTGAATCGTGAACCCAGAGAGGGATGACTCTGGCGGCTGGAAATATAATACATTTATCTTAGATAGCGTAAAATCGGTAATGTATTGATTAAATCTTTGACTTTCGATTAGATTCGGTATATTTTAATTGGATAATAATTTAGACGGTTTTTCATCTAACTTGTAATCGGTACCCGTTTTGCAACACTGTTTTACGAAATCAGGTTTCTATTTGAACATTTGAAAAATACTAAAAAAACAAATGAGGTATTTTATTTATTCATTTTTTATATTAACAGACCATTGTCCGATTACAAAAAAAATACATAACACGAAATAGGAAACATAGAGCAACAGAGAAAGAACAGCACATACGTAGTATTTTAATGAAGCAATGACAAAATATACATTTGAAAGAACATTCCAGTCAAATCCTAAACAAAGTTTTGGTAGAGTCGTAAATAATGACAAAAAATAAATGACTTAGACTATGATTATACTGTCCGAGTTAAGTTTTAATGTTTTTTTTCGTGAATACCACATAAGAGTCCCAACTGCTTCCAACCGCCTATAGCCAGTGAGACTATGGCAACCCCGATTGGGGTGTGCTGTAAGACTGAAGGTAGTGGGGAGGGGAAGGATATGGGAAAGAGAAAGGTTGGGAAGTTTCTGGCTATTCAGATCTGGTCACCAAACACGGCTAATGCCATTTCATGCAAGGTTTCGATTGTGAATGGTGGTCTTTCATCAGGGTGATACTTGGAGTATCTACCACTTTGAAACATTCCGCTAATATGCTGTATATTATTTTATGTGAATTTACTGTGTTTTGACACATATTAATTAAATACAATTAATTTTTGCACGCCGGGTGTGAACTGGATTCGTAGTGGAGCGTCGTACCACTCGACCGCGGAAGTCATCAAAAGCGTATTTTCTTATTTGTTTACGGTTGAATATATATATAGTTCATCTTCAAAATGAGGTTGAAAATATGAGCTCTGGCGTTTTGAAAACTGCACAGAGTTTTTTGTTTGGGTATTCTAGTTCAAATACTGTAAAATAAATACACAACAATACGCCATATTTTTTGTCACTTATTTAACAATTAACCATGTTTAATAATAGAAAAAATATTTCACCGAACGAGCTAAAATGTATTTCATAAAAACAGAAAGATCTCTCAATTTGTTTAATATCTCCCAAACGAAAAGCACTCACTTAAAAATATATATTCCATATTTAAACTCCTTAGCACACACAAATAAATGAACAGCTGGAAATTAAAAGAAATTCTAAAAACTTAATTCTTTCGCCACTGAAATATTTAAAACAACTACAAAATCATCGTTAAAGTATCATCACGCCGAAGGAAAACCCTGCTTTGCCCAAAATGATGACCACCAAATTTAATTAAGGAACTAACAAAACCCCGTAATGAATTATAGTCAATTTTTAATCATTGAATACCCTAACCACTCGGCAGTCAATACTGAAGTTGTAAAACTTTAACGTAGGTTAATTGTCATTCATATTTTCCAAAAGTTATTTAACAAAACATCGAGCATCGAAACTATGGCCAAGCCGGGTAGTAAGAACTTGTAATTTTTAAATTACTAACGCACTATTCGTTATTAGTTCTCATCACCTAATATAAATTGATGTAACTAATGAAACTCAAATACTGCGTTCATATGTTCCATCTTTTCTTCATCTCCCTCTATTCTATTCGGGTCAGGGTCCCATCGCTTTTATAACCCACAGGCTTCCTTGTCCTAAGCTACTTCAGTGGCCTCTGTCTATTGCAGGTCCAGCCTCCACTTGCACAGCCTCCGAAGATGCTTTTCCCAGCTTCGTCTAGGACCACCCACTATACCACCTCTTCCCTCTGAAATTGCCGCCAGAATTTCGTGCCAAAGTCGGTCTTCTGGCATTCGCAATACTCGTCCAAGCAGAAGCTAGGATCGTCGACTGTGCACACATGATACCGCAACATTACTTTCCACTTTTCAATCACTTTAAGATATCAATATTCTATAACCGGCAGCTAAAATACGAGATAAAGTATTTCCATTACATCCGTACCTATTTTGGTGACCATAACCCAACTCCATCCCCCTTTTTAAGGGAAGGTATGACCGTTAATGTTTGTGACGGCGATATTTACGAGTCGTAAAGACCGGGAGCAGTTTACGTGCGGGAGGCTAACCTCAGGACTCTGGACGCCGCAGTACGCGAATGCAATAAAATGCAAGTAATATATTGCACTTTCCCGACCCTCGCATAAATCCAGCGGAAAAGCAACGATAAACGTGTGCTGGGAATATTAAGAAAATGCATCCTGTAATGTGGTCTCCGCTCTGTGTGACGTGGAGAGCTTTAAAAGTGATGTCTTATCGTCTAATTTATAAATGCTAGGGTCGCTGGGAATGCTTATATGACCGATGAACACGCGACCACAATACTACTGAGCATTTAAAAAAACCCCTAAAAATCATGTGAGTCATCAATTTTATGTCTAGAAAGCGAGCTTTGTGGAGCTCTGTCAGTTTCAAAATCCATATACACTCGTCACTACATTACAGATATCAGTTGTGTATTCTGTGTTTGTTCTACCAGCATTTGAATGTAAGGTGCCTCGAAGAACTAGGAAATTACTACAATGTAGATACATTTACATGTCATGTTCTTTACTTTATCTTCACTGGATTTTCACTATATTTTTCGTATTTATCTTTTAACAACACCACTGATTTTTTTAGATGTTCTCATGTAAATGAGAACATATAACCATTACCATTCTGTTATGGGTTGTCTTTAAAGTTACAAAACACTAAAACCTCCAAGAAACCCAAACTAAAATTGCATTTGCCCACCCTTTCCAAATAGCCGACATAATTCACAATTTCATTTCATTTTTTCTCCGTAATAAATGGTGCACTATATTCAGCCAGAAGACGCATTTCTTGGCATATGTTGGGGCTTCCCGCTGGGATACGCGTTACACCTCTTTTGCCCGCAGGGGCAGGCGGTGCAGTGTGTGTGAACACTTGTAATGAACGTATGATGACGCACACTGGCGCAGCGTAGGGGGCGCAATGGACGAAGAAAATTGCGTATAAGCTGCTGCCTTCGCTACCCCAAGGCGTCGGAAAATTAGGGAAGATTAACAGGGTTGAATTTTTGTCTTGGTTTGATGGAGTTAGTCTTATAACTTTTTCTTATCTAACTATTTATTATTCTGACATCATATTTTTAATTATTTTTTTGAAGACACTTTAAAACCTAACTTCTGTTAAAACTGTCTAACTGTTTTACCGAATATTTTTTGCTGTTTAGTTATTTGTTATATTTACGCTGTTTGCATTTTAGAATCGTTAACTTATATTACTTGAATATTTTAAGTACCAACATCTTTAACTGTCCTCAACCTAATTTCCTTTTCTTTGCTTTAACAGATTTGTTAATATGAATTCCTACGTTTCATCTGAATTTTTAGACCCTAAGCTTCTAGTAAATTGTTTTTAATCTGTTGATGTACACATGCACTGTTATACCCATATCTGAACCCTTTTCCCTAATAATTTATGTTAACGATCATGGTTTTAGATAGTTTTAATTTGTATACATTATATATTTATATATATTTATATATATAATATATATTTATATATATTATATATAAATATATATATATATATATATATATCTAAAACCATGATCGTTATAAATTATATATATAAAAGGGTTAGTTTATATATTTATGTATATAATGTATATATATATTATTTTCTATATCGTTATTAGTCTTATTATAGTGAAATTTATATTTAAATATTTATGTATATAATGTATATATATATTATTTTCTCCTCGTTATTAGTCTTAATGAACGTCCAAGACTTGTTCCATCCTTCTGCCATTATTATAATGAACGTCCAAGACTTGTTCCATCATTCTGCCACCCATGTCTCCGATCATTCGCTTTACACGTCCAAATCATGTAAGCGCAACTTTATTAATCTTTCTCATTACGCTTACTGGGATTTGCTTTCTTTTCAGATTTCCGATTTCAGAATTTTCACATCTTAAGCTTTATGTAGAATGGCTTAAAGTTTTTCTGTTTTTTTAACCCTCACTCTTATTTAAAAAAAAATCAGCAACAAACCCCAAGATTTGTAGTAGGTATATACCCTTTTGATTTTTTTCCAGATTTTATTTACGCATATGAAAATAATCTCACAAAACGTACAAATCTTTATTGTTTTATCAAAAATTTACCCCTGTACTTCTAAGAAATATTAAGTACACCCTATCCTAAAACTGTATGCAGTCTCGGCAAGTCTACCCACCCCCTAACTAAACTAATACCTTCCTCGTTTCTGCCATCAAATAGGCCTCGCACGCCGAGCCCAAGGCAGGAGTCGCTGCCTACTAGTAGCTGCCGATAGCTATTGGTAGTTTCTTCCTCCGAGGATATGCAAGTAGTCAAACGTAAGCTTATATTTAGGATACGAAGTGCTCGAGTTGGAATTACAAAGGAGAACATGACAGATCTAGAGTTTTACGTTTTGGGGGTTTGAAAAATGTTAATCTTAAGGACTGAACGGTAGGAAGATGTAGCAAAATTAGTAAATCAAATTCTAAGGGGAATGTCATATCTCATATCAAGAGTTAAATTTGTCAAAAAACACTTTTGTGGGCCTTTGTCAGTAGTCATATCGAATACAATTCGGTCAACATATATTATTACTGCATAGTGTTCATACTAAGGTCATTGAAAGAGTTCAATACATAAAATTTACACTGTAGTTATTAAATTATAAATAGCTTAGGCTTATAGTTCCGTTATTTACATAAAACGCATTATATTAGAATGGAAAAATAAAGTTTCCGAAAGGTTATTTCCGACTTTTAACTAATTTATTTTTACAACTAATTGGCCGTTGATTTTCTTTATTTTAACATTTTTAAAGTAATTTTGGTAGGCTTTAATGCACAACCGGTTGGTAGCCAAGCGGACAAATACGTCGGGCTCCCAGCAAGGCGTTTTGGGTTTGATTCCTGATTGGACAAACAACATTTTCCACCTATAATGTTGGTAGTAGGAGTTTTTCAAATATTTTCAGGTTATTCGTTTCGATTCTGAATGGCGGTCTTTTGCCAGGGCGATACTTAGTACTGCCACTCTAGAACGTGCCGCAAATATAATAGAAAGTTTTGGATATTAACTCCCTGTGTGGAGTTAATATATAAAAATAGGTATTTATATTTTTAAGTCGGATCATGTCGAGAGTCGGGTTAAAACAGAAAGTGAGTATGAATTTGGAATGCATGTGTTTTAAGAATGAAGATATTTTGAAATTTGAGTATTTTCAAAGCACCCCTTGCATTCTAGTTAAGTATTTTACTGCAGATGCAATGTCTCTCGACTCTTGGCTTGAAATCTCACATAAAATGCACCTCCCGGATGGAATTGCCTGGCGCTGAAGTCAGAACTGAAAATTTATTTAAATTGAAACATACGTATGGAGTGTCTCACTTAGTCAGGAGTCTGAGCGCGGCTAAGGAATACGTATCTTTTAAAGGAAGAGTCATATTTTGTCTGGACATATCCATATTGCGTTTCTGACGCGTAGTCAGGGGCGGCTCGTGACTTTTTGGTGTGCTAGAGTGCTAAGATCGAAAAAAACGTCACGATTGATATTGTTGTAGCCGAAAACGATTTTTTAATTTAAAAAAAAGTGTCGAGATTTGCAAGGTTTTTACGAGCCGCCTCTGCGTATAATTCATAATTGGTGAAAAGCTATATATATCTCGAAAAACACATTTTTCAAATAAAAAAATCTTAAATAGCTAAAAACTTCACTATAGCACGAAATCTGTTTCTTTGTTCTAAAACA
Source organism: Drusus annulatus (assembly GCA_022651775.1). Lineage (NCBI taxonomy): Eukaryota > Metazoa > Arthropoda > Insecta > Trichoptera > Limnephilidae > Drusus > Drusus annulatus. The sequence goes on from JAGWCC010000337.1 coordinate 492,491, forward strand.
ATTTTCGAACGGTGAGCTCTGGCGTCATGAAATTTTAACGAGTTTTCTATCTACAAATGTCAACACAACTGTCTTTAGCTCGCAATGTCATTTCTGTCATGAGCTATGAAGGTTGATTCGTTTGACTGCCAAAAAATAAGAAAAGACGAAAAAATATTTTTTAAAAGTGTTGAAAAGTGTAGCCACTACTAGTTTTTATTATTAACTTGTATCCCCATTTTTTCAAACTATTTTATTATCTTTCATATTCTTGTTCTCACATCCTTCAGCCCAACATTTTTTCCGAATTCTGCGTGACATAACCCAGTGGTTTGAGCTATTGGGACTCTAGTGTCGCCAAAAAAAAAACAAACTGCAATCACACATGATTTCATGAAAAAAGTGAAATCTTCGTATCAAAGATATTGGGGTAGGGGCCATGATCCCCAAAAAACTATCGGGAAAAGATTACACGCCTCACATCACGTTTCCTTCACTTTCTTTTAGGGGAGACTTTCCCTCCTGCCTTCCATCCTCTCCCGGAACTCTCACTTTCCCCTCAACTCCTCACACGCTCTTTCCTCACCCCTTGATACTTCCTTCCTTCTAACTTCTTACGCCCTCTGGTACCTCGTGTCCCTTCGTATTTCCGTTCAGTATCGATTCTGCCGTTAATTGCATCTCGGTAGGTATGGGGATGGAAAACTATTTAAGGGTATTTTTCTAGGGACCCTCCTGCATATTCGAGTAATGCTAATCCGTTTACGTATTTAGTGTTTACTAAAACTTGTATTATTCATCTAAATCAACATGCTACGCAGTAAGTATACATTTGTTTCTTTGCAAGGGTTATGCTTCAGTGAACGCACGCTTGTTTGCTGCGCCCGCCCTCGCGCATTTCTAGTTTTGTTACGTGGCATACGCGATTTGTTCAAAGATAATTATAATGATGAAATTATTATCAACACAAATGTACGTAATTATGAGACTCGAGCTCCCTTGAGGTGATAATTTACATAAACGGCGCTGTATTATTAGAAGTCTTAAAAGAAAAAACTACCACACAACAAAAAAACTATTCAATGCAAACATGACTCTAGAATATAAATATATGTTATCTTCCGATTTGGCTGCCATCTTTGTATGGTATACAAAGCTCTTCCCAAGCACATATTATATACCTAGATGGTGTCTTGGGTAAAGCAATCCATTTTTATTGTACAGAAGATATTAGTTAATAATTTTCAAATGAAGAATTAGATCGATTAAAATGCCGGTTTCGTATAAGGGCTCGGTGTCTGAATTGAGAGAAGAGTTACTCCCGGATAGAGTAGAGGTTCCGAGTTCGAGTCTCAGACCATTAACGTTGAAGATTATTGATATTATTTCAATTATTATTATACAAATTATAAGCATAAAAGCTTTAAAGTTAATTCTAATTTAATATATTTTTAATATTATTTAAGACATTTACTTATTATTGCCTTCTCCCCTTGCAAGCTTTCCCATTTCGCCCATTGTAGGCATTTCGCTACATCGGCATTGTAGTAATTAGTCTGCAGCAAAAGCTGTAATATTAATAATTAATTTCCTTTATTAATGATGATTCACGACATGTTCCACAAAGCAGCGAACTGAGCGATCCGGCAAAGCACAGCTTCCATTGTTTTTGCCGGCGTTTCGATTAATACTCGCGTCTCGTTAACAAAGCCAGTGCATTAATCGCGAGCCTCCTTACGCGGTAGATAAACAACCTTTTTAAAATTCAGAAGAAAACACGCACTGCATGCTTCTAAAAATAATTGTGTTCGGATAGAACATTGCCAACGGTCATAAAAATGGATGCCAGTCTCGGAAAAAATAAAATTGAAATAATAGCCCCCGTGAGACTAGACCAAACCATGCACTGCATGCTTCTAAAATTAATTTTGTTCGGACAGAACTTGGTTAACGGTCATAAAAATGGATGCCAGTCTCGGAAAAAATAAAATTGAAATAATAGCCCACCGTGAGACTAGACCAAACCATGCACTGCATGCTTCTAAAATTAATTTTGTTCGGACAGAACTTGGTTAACGGTTATAAAAATGGATGCCAGTCTCGGAAAAAATAAAATTGAAATAATAGCCCACCGTGAGACTAGACCAAACCATGCACTGCATGCTTCTAAAATTAATTTTGTTCGGATAGAACTTGGTTAACGGTCATAAAAATGGATGCCAGTCTCGGAAAAAATAAAATTGAAATAATAGCCCACCGTGAGACTAGACCAAACCATGCACTGCATGCTTCTAAAAAATAATTGTGTTCGGATAGAACATTGGTTAACGGTCATAAAAATGGATGCCAGTCTCGGAAAAAATAAAATTGAAATAATAGCCCACCGTGAGACTAGACCAAACCATGCACTGCATGCTTCTAAAATTAATTTTGTTCGGACAGAACTTGGTTAACGGTTATAAAAATGGATGCCAGTCTCGGAAAAAATAAAATTGAAATAATAGCCCACCGTGAGACTAGACCAAACCATGCACTGCATGCTTCTAAAAATAATTGTGTTCGGATAGAACATTGCTAACGGTCATAAAAATGGATGCCAGTCTCGGAAAAAATAAAATTGAAATAATAGCCCACCGTGAGACTAGACCAAACCATGCACTGCATGCTTCTAAAATTAATTTTGTTCGGATAGAACTTTGTTAACGGTTATAAAGATGGATGCCAATCTCGGAAAAATTAAAATTGAAATAAGAATACAAAAAGTTTTAGAGAAGTATGAGCTTGATGGGGTAGGCAGAGAGGACGGACCGCCATACAAACTCTGTATTGGCACACACTCCTTGCTTCGTTTACATTCATACATCGCTTCATACATACTTTTCTGTTATTTTGACTCTTCACATGGCCCGACTCAAGTGTTTGGTTCTCTTGATCGTGCCATGTCTTACTTGGGCGTCCTCGACTTCTTCTTCCATTCACTTTAGCGTCATACATTATTTTCACACTCCTTTCTTCGTTCATTCGCTCTATATGCCATGTGTTATTTGGCATGTGCTATTTCACATTTTATTAATATAAAACAAAATGTAGTATGTTTGCGGTACGTTTCAGATTGGGAGATAATCTTAATATCGCCCTGGTAACGTACACTGCCGATATTTTACTTTAAATTAAAGTTTAAAAACATAATAAAATGTAAGATAACAAAAGTTTTTTTTAATGTACACACTGATTAAAAATAATGCTCATAAAGAAAAAAAAAACACTGATATTCACTTAAACAAATGTCGATTACGCATATTAATGCTTTTTTATCGTCATCTTTTAGAATACGTAGACTCAGAAACAATGAATTGCTGCTCCTCAATCATCACTGTACTAATTATGGGTATCATTATCCACTGTCCAGAATGTCAAGACTTGATAACTCAAACCATTAAATTGAAATTTTTGGTACCAGTCATTCTTCACGACTTTACCAAAACTTTGAGGTGACCTTGGCTTTGATTTGAATATTCTTTCTTTTGTATATTTTGTCCTATTTTTGTTGTTGCTTAATTAAAATATTATGTATGTGCTGTTATTTTTATGTTGCTCTTTTTTTTTAATTTCGTGTTTTGTTTTTCGTTTGTAATTGGACTTTAGTCCGTTAGTTCGTTATTAAATATTTTCAAACGCCCTTTTCTCAGTTGCATCTTTGCGGGATTGAATGCTTTCTGCATAACTACGTCTAATTTAAAGTTATTTTATAGTATTGTAAAGATGTAGCGCCTTTGTAATAATTCACTTCACTCACGGGCATATAAAATTAAGTCAACCTTACCTAATATAGACAGTAAAATACCGACCCAAATTTTGTTTATTCGTAATACAAAAATTATATTTAAAAAAATCGCCTCGGTTCCCACATAGTAAACAGCAAACCTTACCTACGAGACCCTAAAAAGGGTTTTTCAATTTGTATAATTTCCTCAAAGACCCTTCGTGTCTTTTATTGCCAACAGGTTGCCGATCTCTCCACACAGTTTCTGTTCCCCCGATACAAATGGCTCGCTATTAGAGCGGCGGACCGGGCCATCCATCTCCAGTCACCGACCGCCAGTCGGGTTAAGCGAATGAGTCTCGTGTTGTTAATTGTTTCTACATTGTGTGGAACAATGGCGCAGATAGTCGAGTGCGCCCGGGATTGCACGTGGAAATAAAAATCATTTCTATGATTTTGATTATCCTCCTTTACTTCCTACATTTTTCGGGGAGAAAGAGTCGAGGAAGTATAAGAATGATGGCACACTGGGTTTGAACCCGTGACTTTTAGAATTATAGCCCAGCGTCTTACCACTCGACCATGGAGGCCGTCGGTTACCAGATATGAATAATTATACACCTCCCAATTTTCCCTTTCCCCGAATCCTTTCTTTCCACTCCCTTCAGCTTCAAAACATACCCCAATTGGGGATGTTATAATTCCACTGGCTCCAGGCAGTCGGGTTGGGAGACCACTGCAGTATTCACATAAAAAAATAAATTAACACAGATGTAGAGGTCCGAAAAAAAATGCAACTCGACGAAAATGTAACGAAAAAGATAAGATAAAGAGAGGGACGCTTTGATGCCTTGGACATGTCGAACACATCAAACTGACGTTGTTAAAAAAATACGTTGACCTAGACATATCAGACTGAAAAATCTTTTCAAGTTTCATGACATCAGAGCTTAGCTATTTTTTACTGCTTCAGACATCAGACGAACCAATTTTCCGCTCTGTAATCGTATTTATTTACAGCCATTGGGTTCTAAAAAATAATTATATGTTTAATCATGTCAGGTTATAATTGAATTTTATCTGCCTACTTCTACCGTACTCATCCTTACTCTACACAGTAAGTAGGACACGTTTTGGGTGTATGAATCATTTTAATCACCTTCAAGGTAGAGGTACCTGTCAAAAATTAGGTGATTACGCGTGGAATGTTGCTTAACTCTAACCCTACACAATAACAACTCAAATCATATCTAATAATTCATCTCAGATATTCGCCTGCGGCGCAATTATATCTGGTCTTTAATCCTTCCCATGATAGATGTGACACTAAATACCTCGGAAAAATAGAGACCCGTTTGAAATTTGAAATTACATCTCGAACGCTGTAAAAGGAGGTAGGAAAAGATATTTTAAAGGTGATAGTGATTTTGCTTGAGGCAAAATTGAATAATTTTGTTGAATTATGGTTTTATGAAATATTTCACAGTAGTTTATTAGAAAATACCAATATAAAAACCTGACTTACCATCGTGTAACATCTCCGCAGGGATAAGCAAAGAGGATAGAACGCCAAACAACACTGTGTTGACACACTCCTTACTTCATTCCAATCAATTCATCGTCTCATGTATACTCTTGTCATTTAAAAAAATATATATGTTCGTAAATAGTGAATTCCGCAAGGAAATAACAACTGCTCTCAACAAGACTGAAGATAGTGGGGAGGGGAAAGAGATGGGGAAGAAGAAGGTTGGGAAGTTAAGGCTATAGCTATTTCGAGCAACGTTTCGATTCTGAATGGTGGTCTATCACCAGGGCGGTACATAGATATGCCGTGTTGTGTTTTTCTTCTATAACCAACGTTTCGGAAAGCCTTACAGTGTCCATCATCAGAGCAGATGAGTAGATTGTGGTAAAGAAGGTATTTATGTGTGTAGAAATGATACCGCGTTGCGTGCGTTTATCCTCGTAATGTGAAATAACTAACTAACCAACACGCCGTTTCTCCGCAGGGGTAGGCAGAAAAGACGGACCGCCGTACAACTCTGTATTGGAACACACTCCTTGCTTCGTTCACTTTCATACATCGTCTCACTATTTTGTTCATTCGCTCTACATGCTCAAACCATCTAAGCGTCTCTTTCCTGATTCTATTCATCACGCTTAGATCAGCCTTGCATTCTTTCCGGATATCCACATTTTTAACACGGTCATGCAGGGTTTTACCGCACATACGTCTCAGAGATCTCATTTACACAGCATTCAGTCTACTTTCATCCTTCCTCTGCCAGTTCCATGTCTTACTGCAATACATCAGGGTTGATATAAGCACTCCATTGGGGACTGCTAGCATCGCTTCTTTGGACATTTTAATTTATTTACGCTGACAGCGTTCAGTCCTTCATTAATAGATTTTCCTGCATTAACCCTTCTTTCAACATCCTTATCAGCCATTCCTTTCTTTCTAGAATATACATAAATGTCGTTAAATAAATTTTAGAACTTTAAATTCCTAATATGGATTTCAGCGCTTAGTTTTGGTATAGTACCGTATACCAAGAATTGTTTATTTATGTATATATATTTATATTTGAAAATATTTTTATTATTATAAACAACAAAACCTTTGAATTTTCCGCCAATTGAGAAAGGCGCTAATCTAAATAAGTTTGGGAAACTCTGCCCCATAATATCTGTTTGTATTCAGTTCAAAATTAATTATGCCTTAATTATCACATTATTTTTTTACTGTTAATGAAGTTCCCCTTTTTGATGCCGAGTTTTCTTAATTAACGATTTTAATAAGCTATTTTCTTTTTGCATCCTGGCAACATTCTGAAGCGGCCGAATTTTGCGTACAATTTTGTCGAAATGGCTTTTTAATGTAATACATCTTAAAATCCCTTCATTAACGGTAGGTACGGAAATTAATTTTGATAGTTTGAAACATTAACAGCCCTCCGCTCCAGCGACTAATTTTTAGTGACAATATTACGATTTAAAATTTTTTCGTTGATCTAAGCTAATAAAACGTTGAAAAAATCGATTGTGCAACTCTACTTCCCCAAAATAAGTACCTTTTTCTTTTTTATAATATATTTTTATTTTATTAATACCGCATCAGCGTCTCAACTACTTTTAACCATATGAAGTTAGTGGGGCTATGAAATTCATCGGGGTATATTGTCAGGCTGATAGAAGTGGGAAAGGGAAGGAGAGGAGAAGAGGAAGGTTGAGATGTATCTGTCTATTCAGAATTGGTCACTAAACACGCCTAAAGTCAATTCAAGCAACGTTACGATTCTGAATGGTGGCCTTTCACCTGGGCGATACTGAGAGCATCTACCACTCTGGGACTCTACATTATTTCTCTATATATTCTTATTTATGGTTTAAAACTTTATTTTGCAGAACTCCATTTTAATTTTTAGGTTTTATAATTTTATTTAAACATAAATAATAATTATTTTAAATTAAAAAAAAATGATAATCATACTTAGGCGAAATAGATATTCAAAAGTAGTAAAATGTCAGACGAACTAAATTGGCTAACAGTGAAATAGATGCTAACATTAAAAACATTAATATTTACACATACAATAAAAGTAAAAATAAAACTTATAACCAACTTATTACCAAATTATTTACAACGTGGATATTCACAGACATAGTACAAGGAAATGCAAAGAAATCAGACTACCAGAAAGAATAAATCCAATAAACAAAAACAGCTTACTCCATAAAGAGATGAATTTTTACAATGCGCTGCCAGAAACCATGGAAATTATACTAAGTAACAAATTAAAAATAGCCTGCAACAACCATATAAAATACATGATGTTTGTATCCTTGTAGGGTATTCACATAGAAAATAATAAAAAAATCAAGAATATACTGATAGGTCTCTATTCCATTCAAGTTATAATCCCAATTAACCAATTTGAATAATTTATGCAAAACACATTTAAACGTCCACAAAGCTCGTAAATTGTATAGAAATTACCTCCATACTCGAGGGCAATTATTCTTTCTACATAAAAGCTATTTACTCCTCTCATTACCTGTATCACAATAACAATCTGCCGCTCCTTTCTAAGCTTTTTGTATGATGACACGTAAATAGTTGATAATTTACGATCATACTGGTGTTATTACGGTAATTGATGGACGCACCGGCGTTGACCGAGCATATAAGACACTCAATTATATTTTTGATGTGCCACAGAGGAAAGCGCCGTCTAAAATGATAATAATCCCATAACTTTATTTGGTAGCTTTGGACTGCAAAATGGTTCATTTTACAGCACATTGCTACGAAATTTGGAAGAAGTGTTGACAAATTCAAAATTTCTACGAAATTGCCGAGCTTGACCCGCGACCTCTAGATTCGTAGTCGAGCGTCTTGCCACTCGACTACGGAGGCCGTCGAAATAATCCTTAATAATAATAAATGGATAACTTTTATAGCGCCGTTTTTGTGGGAAAATCACCTCAAGGGCGCTTTACAAATTTATTTATCTAACCTATAATTTATCACTTAAGCTTATAATTAATAACTTACAGTTAAGATTTATTACTAGTGGCTTACAACTAATATTTTCAACTAGTGACTTACAATAAGGACTTTTATAACTTACTACTGTGTAACTTACTACTGAGTATAACTTATAACTAGTGACTTACAAACAAGATTTCATTATTATTACTTCATTATTTATTACCTCTTCATTATTGCTCCACATTTGCATTACTGTTCAACGATTCTTTTCTTGTATAACGACATATAATAGAACAAGTTTCAAATTCTTCAAAAAAGAGCAATGATAATTATACTTAAGCGAAATAGATATTCAAAAGTAGTAAAAATGTCAGACGAACTAAATTGGCTAACAGTAAAATAGATGCTAACATTAAAAACATTAATATTTACACATACAATAAAAGTACAAATAAAACTTATAACCAACTTATTACCAAATTATTTACAACGTGGATATTCACAGACATAGTACAAGGAAATGCAAAGAAATCAGATTACCAGAAAGAATAAATCAAATAAACAAAAACAGCTTACTCTATAAAGAGATGATTTTTTATGAAGAGATGAATTGTTCTTATTTATTTTTTGAAATCCGATAAATTTCCAAGAGTTTTTAATTATTTCTAATTTTGAAACTGTTAATTCGTGGTGGAATTCCATTTTAATGATTTAATAAAACAAATTTGTAACTTTGCAATGATACTACTAATACTACTAATAAAAGTGGAATAAAGTTACAAATTTGTTTTATTAAATCAGTTTTTAATTAGATAGAGCGTCATTTAACAAATTTAACATGCACCGCGTGGGTTCATCTAAGTACAAATTACAATCTTTGAACCACTTTCTAATTGCTGTTCCTCAATCATCACTCTATTAATTATGGGGTGCCGTGATCTAGACATTTTTGGTAGCAGTCTAAATGATTTTTGTTATTCTTTACGACTCTACCAAAACTTTGACTTGACCTTGGCTTTGACATGAATGTTCTATCTTATGTATCTTTAGTCCTATTTTTGTCATTGCTTCATTATAATATTATGTGTGTGCCGTTCTTTCTCTGTTGCTCTTCTTTCCCATTTCGTGCCATGTATTATTTTGTAATTGGACAATAGTCCGTTAGTTTATAAATAAATAAACTGTAGATATTTGAGGGATGTCTATGTTCAAAGCTAGACACTTGAGGACTTATAAATACGAAAAAACTTGCATTACCTAAGTTTTAGGACAGCATAAATCAAATCACTCGATTTATTTTCGAACAGTTTTAGGCGTAGGTAGGTACCTACCTTCTTAAAACGGCATTGTCTCAACAAGTGCATTAATAAAGTTGATTTACCGGCACAATTAAAGTTTAATGGGCCATCATTAACAACTAAACACGGGCCGTTCTATTATCTCCGTGAACGTCTTTTATGGCCGGCGCTCTGAGCTTTTTATAAGGACGGAAGCGTCGTAAACAACGCGCTGAATTCTTTCCGAGGCGTAGGCTGGCCGTAATAACTTTACTGCTAGAACACTTCTGTTAAATAATACTGCAAGGTATTTAGAACGGTTTGGAAATGAATTCTTAAGACATTTTCATCTTCTCTTTATTCTTACTTTTACCTCTTTCCGCCCACACGAAAGAAATAACCTTAGAGTATATAGAGTAGTATCAATCCAAGGCAGTGTAGTCAGTTTTTGATGATTTTTACCGGACTCGGCGGACCTGGGCGTAGCTAAGAGCAAGGCTAGGGTATTTATACATCCATTCATATTTCATATCACATATCGACACGATGTTTTTATTTATTCGTATGACCACTTTTTCACAGTATTGAAATCAACAAAAATATAGCATCTAACCTAAAACACCGTTTAGTTGTGTCAAGTTTAGTGGCGTAGTAAAAAATGTGGGCGGAGTCCCGCGGTGACCCAGGAGCCCAAGATCATTGTGACAGTACGTAGAAGCGGAGTATTATATTTGTTGTCTCTTTCTCTCTCACGGTGTACGACGTGAAAACCCGGAGAAAGTGATTTACCGCAAGTTTGTATCGGTTGGGTAAAAATAATTTGCTTTCTCTTCATACATTGTATCTCCAAGGAAATAACTGATTGGACGTAGTTATGCAGAAAGCGTCCAACCGACAATTTGCCAAAATCGAGTTTTAAATTATTATTTTTTTACGTGAATGCCGCACAAGAGTCTCAACTGCTCCCAACCGTCTAGAGCCAGTGAGACTATGGCATCCCCAATAGGGGTATGTTGTGAGGCTGAAGGTAGTGGGGAGGGGAAGGAGATGAAGAAGGGGAAGGTTGGAAAGTACCTGGCCATTCAGATCTGGTCACCAAACACGGCTAAAGCCATTACAAGCAATATTTCGATTCTGAATGGTGGTCTTTCACCGGGGCGATACATAGCATCTACCATACCACGCTGTTTGTACTACATGTTTTTCTATAGATAAATACAAGATTCATATCTTGACTCCAAATACAATAGATTTATGTAACATAGCATTGCAGATATTTGATTTAAATTGATGCTTAAAAAACATTATAAAATGTAGGATAACATAAGAATCTCATTTTTTTATTTAATTAACGAATTTGATAGATTATAAATTACATATTTATAATAATGCTCATAAAGAACTCTGATAGTCACTTCATAAATACCAATTACGCATATTAATGCTTTTTATCGTCATATTTTCAAACGTCTTCTTCTCAGTTTCATCTTTTTGGGGTTGGATACTTTCTCCAAAACTATGTCCAATTTTAATTCACTTTTTTTCTTAAATCGATTTAAGTAAGTAATAAAATAAATAAACCCTTTTATTTAAAAACGTTGTTTTTGGCGAAGACTTTTTAGTTATTTCGATCATTTCGAATAAATATATTTGACGGCCTGCATAGTCGAGTGGTAAGACGCTCGACTACGAATCCAAAGGTGGCGGGTTCAAACCCGGCGTGCGCCAATAACTTTTATTTAATTAATATGTGTCATAACACATTTAATTCATATAAAAATAATAAAAAGTATATTTGCGGCACGTTCCAGAGTGGTAGATACTCTACGTATCGCCCTGGTGAAAGACCACCATTCAGAATTGAAACGTTGCTTGAAATGGCTTTAGCCGTGTTTGGTGACCAGATCTGAATAGCCAGGTACTTCTCAACCTTCCTCTTCCGAATCTCCTTCCCCTCCCAGTACCTTCAGCCTCAAAATATACCCTATTTGGGGATGCCAAAGTCTCACTGGCTTTAGATGGTTGGGAGCAGTTGAGAGTCTTGTGCGGTATTCATAAAAAAAAAAAAAATTTTAAACAAAAAATAATTCAAAATGTTCTCACTCGTAAGTACGTACGTAGTCACGAAGGAAATTATTTATAGTCTATGATTTATGGTTATATTATAAAGTTAATTGTTTGAATCTGAGAATAATTATTAAAATTTGTATCTTCGGCTCTGCTGATTCCCGCACGCACAAACCAGAACAGTGACAACTCCTCGTAGACAGACGGCATACGAATATAGCAGGAGTAGTTGCTGGCAAATGGGAGCGGAAGAATCACCCAAAAGTTAAGCAATAACTCACGGCGCGCGACGTCTAATGTCATAAGTTGTTCGCGAACAAGAAGGGATAGATGTGTCGGGAACACCCGGCGAATGTCTATTATTCATACAACTTGGAATGCGTTTCATCCATGTGGGTATAGGGTAGTCATGCTTGCTGTAACTTAATATTATTATTTTTACTGTCTAAAATATACTCACTTACATTACATAATATATATTTTTTTTTAAAACCCACAAACGCATCTAACGCACCCCGTGTAAACCGTCTCCCAAAAGGTAATAAAACTACCCGAATGTATTATTTGAAGGTATAGTAAAGCCACCTCTGTCAGCCATAAAAGTAAAATCCTTAAGTCACAGATGATTCACTACGAATATTAATATCTATCCCCTCCGGAACTAATAGTATATATTCCATAGACTTACTTAAAAATATAGCAGTTAGAAGATGCCCGTCATAAGGTGAAACCGGTCAGGTCTTAAATAAAAAAAATAGTGGAATAAATTGGAAAAATTGGTATTATTAAATTCATTAAAAGGAGTTCCACCACGAATTGACAGTTTCAAAATTAGAAATAATAAAGAATACTTGCTCATGGTGCATTCATTATTAGCACTATTATCAGAATAACAGAAGAGTGTGTATGAGACGATGTATGAATGTAAACAAAGCAAGTAGTGTGTGCCAAGACAGATTTTTATGGCGGTCCGTCTTCTCTGCCTATCCCTGCAGACAAACGGCGTGATAGTTAGTTATTTTAAAAATATTTTTTGCAGTGAATACCGCACAAGAGTCCCAACTGCTCCCAAACGTCTAGATCCAGCATGGCATCCCCAATTGGAGTATATTGTTAAACTGAAGATAGTGGGTAGAGAGAAATGGGAAAGAGGTTATTCAGATCTGGTCACCAAACAAGGCTGAAGCCATTTCAAGCCAAGTTTTGCTTCTGAATGGTGGTCTTACACAAGGGCGATACTTAGTAGAGTATATACCACTCTGGGACGTGCAAATACACTTTTTATTATTTTATATGAATTAAATGTGCTAAGATACATATTAATTAAATAAAGTTAATTTGCGCACGCCGGGTTTGAACCCGCGACCTCTGGATTCGTAGTCGAGCGTCTTAAAACTTGACCACGGAGGCCTTCTCGGCATTATAGTGCCATTTTAGCTGAAATCTACAAAAAGCTACCATAGGTGATGCTTAGTACTCAATATAATAATTGCCTTTGTGAGTACTTAGGTACGCACTTTCAAAATTTGGAACTGATGTTAATTGAAATTATCAAATTCAACAAATATAAAATCTTTTCAAATCCCTACCTACCTAATAAAGTACCTTCCTATAATAGATTTTAGCAAACATTGTTTCATGATTGAAATGGGTGGATTGAACGAACCAACTATTTTATTTTGGCAAGTCAAGTTACATCCCGTGATTTTTCACCGGTATAACAACTAGTTTAAGTGTTAATCGCATCAGAACTTGCATGACACCAGATTATGTCACTGTCGGGTAATTTTCACTATGCCAGAGCTCGGTTTTCCGTGATCCATTTAGTGGAAAAGCAAACAGATTTACTGCTTTATAACTAAATTATCATTTTTAACTGAAAACCTTATGTATCATTTTTATGTCAATAATAATAATAATTGGTTGATTTCTATAACGCTGTTTTCGTGAAATAAATATTACCTTAAGGGCGCTTTACAACATAATTAAGATAACCTAAGGCTAAATCACTAAGCTGATAAATAGTGGCGTATAAATTAAAACTTATAACTATCTTACTTCTACTTACAGTTAAAACTTATGATTAGTGAGTTAAAATTTAGACTTATACCTAAAACTTATGACTAGTGACTTAGAATTCAGACTAACAACTAAGATTTATCATTATTGACTCATGTCTAATAACAAGTGACTCGGAGATTAGGGCGAGAAAGATGCGATTCTTCATATGATGAAATTGAACAAACAATGAAAAATTCTTCATTAGAAAAGCGTTGGAAAAAGCGTTTTGATTTAATTTGAATTTTCAAAGATATTGAAACCATGAATTGCTGTTCCTCAATTATCACTCTACTAATTATTGGTATCATTCTCCACTGTCCAGAATTTCGAGACTTGCCTTGGTCTGGACATTTTTGGTACCCGTCTAAATGATTTTTGTCATTCTTTACGACTCTACCAAAACTTTGACTTGACCTTGGCATTGATTTGAATGTTCTTTCTTATGTATGTTACGTCCTATTTTTGTCATTGCTTCATTATAATATTATGTATGTGCTGCTCTTTCTCTGTTGTACTTTTTTCCCATTTCTTGCTATGTTTTTTTTTGTAATTGGACTTATAAATAATTAATTTAACAAATGTAAGTAAAACCTTACATTACTTAAAAAAAAACGATAGTCTTGTCTAGGTTTCCGAATCAAAATCCAGGTGACAACATCAACACTGATAATTTGACAAGGAACATCTTCACTGTAGAACATCTGTTCATAATTGACTCTAACGTTAACCATATTTACCCCTAAAGCCTGACTTAAAGCCTTGTTTTGGCCCTCAAAGTGTACGTAAATGCCTTAAACTTCAGCCAGTCCTTCTCGCTACGGTAACGGGACATAACGTCACGGTTACGGCCAGTTTACGTTACGTTTACGGCGTTTTTACGACGTTTCGTCGTCGCTACGCGGTACGTTTGTTTTTATCGAGATATCTGAAACACAAATATGCTACGACGCCTCGCTGGGGCCCTTTGTAGAGCTCACTCAGTCACCTACTTGTAGAGCTTGCTTGTCGAGTGCTTTCTTTCCACTTTTAAATTATATTCAATTATGTTCATTTGTAAATTTACAAAATAGAAAGAAGATTAGGTTGGGACCGAGATTCGAACTCGGAAGCGTCTATTACCCATTTATCTGCTGCCTTTTTCAAATTGATATCACACTTTTGACGGCGTCATGAATTCGAATGAACCATTCTATTTTAATTCTAATCATTTTTGATTATCAAGACTCAACATTTAAAATGGATCTAAACGTCACTTTCTAGCATTCTAATACAAGCAATACTGCACTTGATTTATATACAAATTGTAAATGGGCCGTTATTAATTTTTAGGCTTTTATCGTTTAAATTCTATGAAAAACATACTTAAATGTCAGTGAAAGGTGCAGTTTGAAAACTAGTGCAGCCATTTTCGAACGTTTTACCTAAAATTCCAGTATGCATTTCAGAAACAATTTAAAAGATTACAGTTAAAAATTGTATTTACTGAAAACCTTAGACATTTCCTTAATTATCCGCATAGAATTAACAGTTAAATCATTTTGAGTATTGTTTGTATTAGATAGCCAAAAAGTGTATATTTTCGGGTGTTGACCCTTAAGAGTTGACAAAACGTTCCCATTTTTTTTTTGACTCCTGTATTAATTATTTTAATATTTCAATAAAGCAGCGATAGTATATATTATAAGTCATCCTGTATATATGAATGCTTCATTGTATCTCTCATTGTCCCTTATCCACACTTCAGATCAACAAAAAAACATTTTGAGAAATTTTCAGACAAAAATATCTTTAGGGATTTGTAAGGTTTGTATGTAAAACTAAGCGACTTCCAAAGTGCACTTGAATTTTAAAGTAAAGCTCTTCGTCAAAAATTAGATTTATAAAAGTTGAATTTGGTTTATTTATGGCAAGCCACAATGTAAAAGCTTTTTACGACAGTGTAAAAACAGATTTGTGCTTTTTCTATTTCACTTCTAATATCACCCGACAAAGTGTTTGCTTTCTTTGAAAACATTCAATATTTTTCTCCATTTACAGCATGGGAAATAACGCCAAATATGTTTTTTATATCATTGATCTTCACCCAATAAAAGCAAAGTCGCGCAAACCTCCCGAAATTCGGTCTTTTCAACTTTCAGCAACATTTTCAGGATATTTCGGGGTATTTCAGGGTATTTCAGCCCCTGCTCGAGTTCCCCTCCCTTCAACACGTGCGAACGAAATATAAATGCCTCTCCTTTGTCGCTTTACATTTCCCCGCCAAAATAATGTAAATTACGTTGTCATAATTCACGCAATGCACGGAGGTTGTATGAAGCTAATCATAAATCTTATTTGGAGGTATTTACTGCTTTTTTTGCGGCCTGAAAATTTGACAGTGGGTCCATTTAAAGCGGTGCTTTTGAATATTTATACCATCCGAGTTAATTTCAATTTCTTTATGAATTTCGGATAATATTCACACATTTAATAAATTATTTTTATTATATCAGCTTAGTATTTTTTTATATTAAAAGTAGATCCAACCTTAGAGTAACCTAGAGACCTAACTTTGCGAAATTTTGTCCGCACTTTTTGACCAAGCAATGACCAAAGGGTGTGGCCTAAACTCGGAGTAAAATCACTAACAGGGTTGTCACAAATTAAGTAAATTAGGTATTTTGTTGTGAGTAGGTAGTTGTAAATCATTAAAAAGAATGAATGTTGTATATTTTTTTGTTTATTCAAATATACATTAATCAATAAGATTATTAAAATCTTATTTATAGATAAAAATATAAACGAATTAAATTATTAGTACAGAACATTTTATAATACATATTATAAAATGAACTTCAGTTTCATCAACAAAATAGTTTACAAACAAAAGTAAAATAAAAAAAATGTACGGTGATAACAGATGTTAAATCATTTTCTTAACCTTGGAGTAAGAATATATGGAGAGAGATCAATTTTTTTACCTATATAAATTTGCGATAAATCACTTTCTCTGCGTTTTTACGTCGTACACCATGAGAGAGAGAAAGAGACACAAAAAAATTCACAAAACATGACACCGCTTTTAAGTATTGTAGGGATGTTTTCCGTCCCGCGTAATTTTGTAAGGAAATTTCGAATGCAGATAATAATAACAGTGAACTTATATAGCACAGTTTTGTGATATTTCACGTCAAGTGCGCTTCATACTTAATTAATTAAGCTAATAATTCTAACTAACAAGGAGAAAATAATATATAATATGTATACAAAATTAAAACTATCTAAATGCATGATCGTTATCATAAATCATCAGAGAACAGGTTCAGAAATGGGTACAATAGTGCATGTGCACATCAATAGATTTAAAAAAAAAAAACAATTAATTAGAAGCTAAGGGTATAAAAAATCCAGATGAAACGTATGAATTCATTTTAACATATTTGTTAAATCAAAAGAAAAAGAAATTAGATTGGAATTTGATGTTAGATCCGTAACGCCCGAGAATTCTGTAGTTGCACCAATCGTAGATACTCCAAAAAAAAGGTAGTCTTAAAAACATAATACTATAACGTAATACGCGAATTTTGAAACTAGAAAAAAAAAAAATCTCCGCATTACAACAATCAAATCGTCCACGTTTACGAAAAATCACATCTTTAAATTATATAATACAGGACCTAGAAAAACGGGGCAATGTTCAAAGTGAAGGTATCCAAATATTATCGTCCATTAGTGGGCCCAACGGAGATGTTTGTCGAAGTGATTACTTGGGAAATGGACTGAGCAGATTGTGCTATGGTATTTAGGAGTTCAATTTTTGCCTTCTCGTAGCACGGATCCATTTTTTCTCACCTTTTTTCATCCTTTGGAAATCTAAAATAATTAAATATATAATAATATTCCAATTTTGGCATAGCCCTGAATTTAGGGAGGCAACCAAAATCTAAGAGATAAACACTATTCTGTCTTTATCTGTTTGCCAACAATTTAGCGTTAGTATCATGAGAGAAAGAAAGAGACCGGGATAGTTTCAGAAGCCGTACAAAGACGGAGTTCCCCTTTCTAATGGTTTTTAATGTGACATCTCGTAAATATTTTTAAGTTAAACATATTGCGAATCCATTAAAACTCATTTCAAACGGAAGTTTATTATATTGGAACGAATAGTCCAAAGATTAATTACATATTGGTGTAAGTTACTAGTTGTTTTGTAGGTTAGGATGTTAAATATTTGAGATCAAACTAAAAAAGACGATTTTTATGGTACATACGTGTGAAAACTGTTTTTTTTGGTCCTTTTGTACTTCGATTAAAAGCAAAAAGCATAGAACATGTGGCCATGATGTTTTGCTAGATATTACACAAAAAATAACTCAAGTTTTTAACTATTTACGTACTTTTGACAGTCCGTTCGCCTGACAGTGCAAACGTGTCTGAAGTTTGTGCGGATTAAATAATGAAGACATTTCATTTAGCCCGCCCCAAATCGTGTATAGGTTTCAACAATTGTTTGTCTCTTTTTCTCATATGCTTATAGAACCGAGCATAAAGAGAGAGCTATATTTTGCGAGTTTGTCAACGATTTGTCACAAATTAGTATGGTCTCTTTATATTGTTACTCTGAGATCCAACCGATTATTATTCCTTTAATTTAATGGTAAATTTCATTGGTCAACAGAATTTTAAGTTTCGAGGCAACAGTGATTTTAAAAACTTCAAAATCATTTTTATGCCATAATATGTAATGCGTTACTCGATACATTCTGATTAAATTTTTCTTGTGTGTTAAAAATGGGTATTAAATATTAATATTATTACTAGTGTACGTAAGCCTGAATTCTGTGGAAACGAGATCCCTGAGGCGTATGTGCGGTAAAACCACGAATGACCGTGTTAAAAATGTAGCTACCTGGAAAGAATGCAAGGGTGATGTAAGCGTGATGAATAGGATCAAGAAAGGGACGCATAGTTGGGCATGTAGAATGAATGAACGAAGAAAAGAGTGTGAAAAGAATATATAATGTGAAAGTGAATGGAAGAAGAAGTCGGGATAAAGTGAATCTAATACTTGAATCGGGCCATGCAAAAAGTCAGAATAACAGAAGAGTTTGCATGAGACGATGTATGAATGTGAATGAAGTAAGGAGTGTGTGCGAAGACATAGTTGTTTGGGGGTCTGTCCTCTCTACCTACCCCTGCTGGGAAACGGCGTGATGGTTAGTTAGTAGTATGTAAGCTACCAAAAATGGAATTGACGAATTAACTTTTTTCTTTAAAAACCTTATTGCACGATCCCCAGAGTGGTAGATACTCTTAGTATCACCCTGGTGAAAGACGACCGTTCAGAGTTGAAACGTTTCCTCAAACGGCAATAACCTGGTTACGTCTTAACCTGCCCCATACTCTTTCCCCTCACTTTTTTCACTCTCACAGCATACCTGAAATTTGAAATGCCATATTCCCACTGGTTTCGGGCAGTTAGGACTCTTTGGCATTTTTCAGATATAAAAAAAATCCCTTTAAAAAAAACAAGACTTGTAGGTTATCACAAACGGTTAACATTCGGTTTTGGTCACTCTAGCATCGTCATTACCGGGCTTAAGGCGTAGTAGCAGGCTCTTTCCCGTCCACTTCCGGTGTCCCTGCAAACACACAACCTCCGCCACCGCCACTTCCGTCGCCGACTTCCGGCGCGTTACGATTTATGCGAAGACCGGGCGGGAGTGTGTATCGCGTGCTGGGCCTTCTCCAGTAACCAGTCGCTCCTGCGAGGAAATAATACGTTAGCTGCCGTAGCTGTTTCAGGTTTCAGAGTGTTTCAGGTTGTTTCAGACTGTTTTAGTTTCGTACAGCGCGGTGGAATTTCGCTGAAAGGCTCGATGTTTGAACATGCCCAACTCGGCGCGGAGGACGTGTTTCTAGTGCGGAGGTTTATGGAAATCCTGCTTTTAGCATTTTAGTCGCTGTGCATTTTCAGAGGTTTAAGCTTTTAAACATGCAAAGGGAGCTTTGTTTAATTCCAACCCCATTCCATTATTTGCAGAGTAGATACCTTAATGTATTTTCTTTCTTTTAAAGGAATGAGTCAAAATGCATAAGGCTTTATTATAGTATAAAATATTATAAAAATCATCCGGTCGAGTGGTAAGACGCTCGACTACAAATCCAGAGGTTGCAAGCTCAAACCCGGAGTATTTTTAACACATTTTATTGAACGAATATGTGTCACAACACATTTGATTAAATTTTAAAACATTCAGAATTGAAACGTTGCTTGAAATGGCTTTAGCCGTATTTGGTGAAGAAATCTAAATAGATAGGTACTTCCAACCTTCCCCTTCCACATCTGCTTTCCCTCCCTAGTACCTTCAGCCTCATAACATACCCCTATGGGGGTGTCAAATTAGTTCCAAACCCTTTGCTCCTTAGAACGGGTTTTG